>CAUYNB010033685.1:0-10542 GCA_963574225.1 Lagothrix lagotricha
GAATTTCGCGGGCATGGGAAGAAACTGAGAGTCAATCACCCCAGCGGAAGTTCTAAGGAACTCCTCTCATTGGCCAGGGGTCTTAGAGAAGGTGGGGGTCCCTCCCAGGTTAAAAGTCCCCTTCTTCCACACCCCTTCCGACTTCATGTTTGGATCCCTTCCCCATGCTCGTGGAAGCTGTTTTTCTCTCTCCTGGATTTCCCCTCTGGAGTCCCCTTCCACTCTCTCTCACGGAAGTCTGACTTCCCATCCTAAACTCCATCTCATTTCTCTCTTCCCTTCCACTGAATGTGGAAGCTGCTTTCCTCTCCTGGATTCCGTCTTTCTGGATTCTCTCACTCAGTGTGAGAGTTAGCTGTTTCTCTCTCCTTCTCCTGTTTCTCTCTCTAAATAAATCACTTTCTACAAACACTTTTGAGTTCGGCATTTACTGTGCAGGGCGCCGTGGTCCCATCTCTCATTCTTGAGAGGGCAGGAGACTAAGAACCTGGAGAAACATCCTCTCAGGGGAGCTGAGGGCACCCTGAACCCAAATATTACACCACTAATAGGAAACCAAGTCATCAAAACTGATTTATTCGGTAAAAAAAAAAAAACAAAACAAAAAAGAGAGTAGAAGGGGATGCTGAAGCCCAAAATTCCTGTTCACTGACACTATTCATGCTCTCTCTATTCTTAGAGCATCTAAGCCAGGGCTGCTGGAACACAGGAAAGAGTATGTGTTTTAGGGGGAGAAGACTGGTCTTGGATGCAGTACTTTCAGAGGGAGGCATGAGTTAGCGATGACAACAAAGACCGGAATTTAAGAGTCTGCTATTTTGTTTTAAGTGTGCAGGGATGCTTTGTTGTGCCAAAAAGGGGCACGAATCTACTTGTTTTAAACAATTCATCTGCCTAGCTATAGAGAAAATTATAATCTACCTCTCTCTCTTCTTATTTTAGAAAACATGGGAGAATCATGATAATGTTTTAGTCTTTAATAAAAAACATAATCCACAATACAGCCCTGATTTCCTTATCCATAGAAATTGAATCACAAAATAACCAGTCTTTCTCTTGATCAAACCACAGTTTGAAGGGACACAATCAACCAAGATTACCAGGGCACCAAAGACAGCCTAGACTAGAATGATTTCATGAATTTCCAGAGAAGAAATTAAATTACATCATAATGCTGAATCTACATTATAGAGAACATGAAAGAAGGAAAGGTGTTTGTGTCATTCCATTTTGAATGCATTCCATGACACATCTATTTTGTAGTTAAACATTTCTAGAAAATGAGAATAAAATAAATGAGGCTTAGTTGACTCTAGAGAATACAGATTAAGATAGAGAAAAAGGCCAAACCAAATAAGACTAAAGTCATTGAACAAAGCAGTGCTTGATTGATTTATATTTGGTTTTGTAATGGGATTGCACGCAGAGTCCACTGTGCCTAACTTTCTGCTCTTCACATTGTAGCCCCATCCTTGGCAACTCAAAGCCCAATGGGAAGGCTGATGATAGAAGATCAGATAATCTGCAAAGCAGATAATCTGCTTCTCACAATTGAGTATTAGAACAGTCTAGGAGACCACCTGAGCCCCATAATATACCCTTTCCAGGCCCACAGAGCCTTTCAGGCTATTGACCCAAGCCCAGAGGCATCATGGAGGCTCACAATTAAAAGGCTTTGACCCAACTTCTGACCTCAATGTCCACTTCCTGTGGAGAGGGTCTGAACTAGCCTGACAGAATTACAGACTTCAGAATGCTGACCAAATTACTTTAATTCTACCTTCCAGCTCACAAAACTGTTAGGATCCTATCCATTTAGAGATATGCTGGTCCAATAGCTCAGAACAGTTCATATTAGTCTGTTTCACTGAGGTCTACATTGTTCTCAGCAATTACTTATCCCTTATAACTATCTAAAGTGATCATCTTTAACAAATACATGCTGTATTTGCAGCTTCAGCTCTGTCTAACTGATGAATACAACAGATTTTATTGATGCAGATTTTTCAGAAGCTTCAGTAAGATCATCAGTATAAACAGGTCTTTGAGAAAGCAGACCTCCAATAATAAAACTACTGGTTATCTTAATATTATGATTAATGTTGCTGGTAAGATCAATGTATATTCAAAACCAGGAGAGCTGATCTAAAATGAAACAAATATTTTGTCTCATGTAATTGCCTGTGAAACTGTCTGAATAACTGAGGAGATCAGAAAAATGAGAAATAGCCTTCTCCAAAGGCAAAAACCCCAATCTTGATAACTGTTCAGTTGGAAGAAAAACTGTTAAATGATCAATGTCGACATTAACAATTAATTACTTTCTTCTGAATCAATGTATTCCTCTTTATATTTTTATTCTCTCCAAAGAACACCACATTAAGTACTCTTTCACTGAATATTTCTAGACCATCCCACCGTTGAGTATTATATCAGATATACTATTCCTAGCTGAATGATTTAAAATTCCTGATAAAAGAATGGCCCCAGCTCTTGTCAAACTATGTAATTTAGAGTTCATTCAGTCATTCATACTACACAAATATCTGCTTGACAAATAACTCTGCGTGTGTGTGTGTGTGTGTGTGTGTGTGCAAGCACATGTATGCAAGAATACGGGTGAGCAAGCAAGAGAGCTAAGCTTCTGTCTCTTAGAAAGCAGTTTGAGGAAAATCTAATATCCATTGGGAAGAAAACTATCCAACAGATGTTTCAGATACAAATATATACAAGAAGTCCTGCTGTTCTAATACAATTTTGTTTAAAACCAGGTATAAGTTAGTTTTAATCTCTCTGGATCAATCTACAACCCCATCGAAGGCAGGAAAACAAAATCACAATAATAAGGAAAAAAACCCACCTTTTGATAATATGTGAATTTTCAGATAAGGCACATAGGTTGCCTAAATTAACCATGCATTCAATAGTCAGGTAACAATGTGGTAACACGCTTGTGATATTATATTAACTGTACTTGTAAAATACGGTTGTACAATTTATAGAAAAGCAAGGAGTTCTGCTCTATAAAAACTACCTGCCGTCAATGTGCGAACCATTCAATTTAGGTTAGATGTTTTACTTTTGTCAAACCAGACTGATGTTACCAACATATCTTTTTAGTTTTAAAAGTGATTACTCAATATACTTATTTTTAATTCAAAAAATACTTTTTGATAAGTAGGGGGCACTGCCTTAGGTGTTCCTAAGTCCACAAAGATGAATTGCATTGCAGTTCAGAATGTAGGCAATCCACTGAGACTTTCTGAAATGAATTCATTTAATTCCTACTTATAATTGTTGTATCAGTATACAGAAATATACAAACTGGCATATTCTATTATTGCAGGATTGTTTTTCTTTTCCTTTTCCTTTTTAACAAGATTAACACTATACAGGGAATGAAGTAATCACTATGCTTACAAAAACATACAATCAGCTAGTACAATGTTTATCTTCATTCCCAGAAGTTAAAAAATAGATAATTTAGATACAGATATAGATCTAGGCATTTATAAATTTAAACAGTTCCAAATTTTCTAAGGAGTGAAGAAATGCTAGTCATCATTCTACGGACTTTTTTAATTTATGCCCAATCCACTCATTTATCATTAGATGTTTATCAGCAGGGACAGATCCAGGTTTTGTGGGACCTGAAGTCCATATAAGCTGGGGGCTCTTGTTTAAGAAAGGAATATAAAACTAGCACCAGGGCCTCAGAAGGGGCCCATGCAAATGAGGGGCCATAAAGCTTAAGCATCATTAGCTTCTAAGTAAATCTGACTCTGGTTTTCAGTCATCAATAACAAACTTTCATCAATAGGATGATGTAAAACAGAGCAACAATCATCTGGAACCTAAGTTGGGGCGGAAATTTAGTTCTCTGAAAGTTAATTAGAGGAACTATGTGAACTTTTTGTAAAACTGAACTGCTTAGGACCCCACCCCCACCCCCAGAAATCTACTCTAACATTGCCATGCACAGCATCAGGAGGAGGCTCAAGGTTAATCACTCATTTCCCCTTTCAATTCGTCTCAATTACTGTTATGGGATGCTTCAATTAGTCATTCTCATTCTCTCCAGGGACAGGGAGAGATTGCAGATAACTCATCCCAAATAGACTTCACAATTTGAATCCCTCCACCCAGCCAAAGAAAAATCTTCACTGGAGACAAGCAAGATTTGCTCTCATCCACTCTGCACTCTGTCAATGCCACTCTTTCATCAGACAAAGGGAAGCCATCAGTCTTCAGGGAAGCAAGGCCTTCTTTTCCCTTCCCTCAAAGGAACAAGTTCTGTTTCTACCACACACTCAGCCTAAGACTGCCCTAGGCAATTGTTCTTAAAACTACCCTTGGAAGGCCCTTTCCAGAAGCTAGCCCCTGAGACAGCCAGCCATATTATCAATCACCTAGACAGCATTTATACCTTTTTCTATGCCTGCTCTCTACTTGTCATAAGATTGCTTAGCCCTAAAGTCTAAAATCTACAAAAGCCGTCATTTCAATGACTTCAAGAAGCATTTGCAGTATCAATAGCTTATAGAAGACTATACAGAAAATAATGATTTCTAAACCTAGAAAGAAGAATGTCTCCCAATCTTAGAGAAGGCATTCAAGCTCTCTAAACACATGGGATAAGGAAAAAAAAAAAATCTAATCTGACAAAAGGCTTTGTTGCAAAGGGTTTGTTTATTTTTACCTCGGTAAATATTCAAAGTACTCTGGGTTCTGTTATCACCGTATGGAGATTATACATGCTGTGCAATTATAGCAATATTATAAAATAACACCTATGAATGGATAAACATTTCTAGTTATGTTGACATTTTTAGTAATTGTTTATTCTCCTGGAGAAGGACTAAATTTGCTCAAGGGTTGTGTAAAGCGGCCTATTTCTGATCAGTTATTTCTTCCATTGTGTCATCACTGAATGTATACCATCACAGCACTAACATGATGCTACAATTACCATTTCACCCAATAGACTACAGATTCCCAGGGGCTGGGAGAAGGGAGGTTGTACTGGGGCTGTTTTCATTTTTGTATCTTTAATGACAAGTAAAGTAGCTGACACATAGTTGGCACTCAATGAGTGCATTTATTGAAAGAGACATGGAATTGATAATATTTCATGTGAATGGCAAGACCGAATATTTTAGGGGTTACCATTGCATGTTGAAAAATTAAATAATGAAGTCACTTTATAAGGAGCTGGCACAGAAGACGCTCATGATGGACTGAGCAGTTCTAAGTATGAAGGGATTTTTAATATACAATAATGTCCTCTTCTTGAAATACATTTCAGAATCCAGAGATTAAGAGCATTCCAAATGTGTTTAAAATCACATAATTTATTTTAAATTTCTTATAAAATTGCCATCATGTGTCCTTTCCACTTCATAATATCTGTAGTTTTGTATATGAGAAAAATCCAAAACTCAATCTTGACTCATGAAACTCTTCTCCATGATGGGCCCAGGGTATCTTGCAATAGAATTATATCAGTATTGGGGGTGGGGGAAATAACATCAATATTGGTGAAACTTTCCGTGGTACCTCTAATCACGTCTAGGCACTGCCTCCTCACGCATGGCTCCCCCGTTTTATTTTGAAGCGTCGGCCTCTGAAACCATTGAAAGCTCAGTTTGTCTCCTTATCTACTGTGCTCCGCAGCCTAATCGCACAATAAAATAAAACATTTTTATTGTCAACTAGACAAGATTTGGCAGTTCAACTGATTCTAAAGACTGAGTGGCTCTGTAGTAATAATAGTAAATATTTATATAATGATTATTTTAATTCAAGTAGTACTCTGAATATAATAACTTAGTGAATTCTCTCAACTTCCTTTGAGATAGTGAGGCAGGAGAACAGGGTCTGGGGGCAGGGAACCTAAGGACTTCCTAGAACTAAATCAAAGGAAAAAACTCCAACCTTCTAAGGCCAAGTTAGCTGTAACAGGAAACATCCTCTTCATTAGCACAGGGCATCTACACCAAGTAAATAACTTTGTAACCTCACTGCATCCTCTTCATTTGTATAGGACATATCCCAGGTAACCTATGGGAAATCTCTAGATGATATTTAATCCCCAGAAAATTCTGTAATCTGACCTTTGACCTACTCTCAGGCCCGCTCCTACCCTGTGGAGAGTGTTCATTTTCAATATATCTCTTTTTGTTGCTTCATTCTTTCCTTGCTGTGTTTTTAAGTTTTGTCCAATTCTTTGTTCAAACCGCCAAGAACCTGGACACCTTTCACCAGCAGCAATAGGTTCCCCTACTGTCCCATTTTATAGCTGAGAAACCTGAGGCTCAGAAAGGCTGACTACTAAGGTCACTGAGATTCAATCTCAACCTGGCTCCGATCTGTGGTCTTTGATGATGAAGATAACAACAAAGTAATGATAACAGCCAATACTTAGGGAGCTACTTATTAGATGTCAGTTATATTCTAAGCATGTTAAGTGTATTTGTTCACATATTTAATTAACAACACCAGATCAGATGTCAAAAAAGCCAGGATTCCAGTTCAACTGCTGGCACTGATTAACTGTGTAATTTAGGGGAAGTCACTTCAGCCACTCTGGGTCTCAGTTTCCTCAGTTACACATTGAAGGTAATGTATCAAATAATCTCTGAGATCTAACATTACATTTATTGTTTTCCCATGTGAGGAGTACCAGAAGGAAATTGTAGTTATACTCCCAAAAAAACTATAGTAATCAAACAATGTCAATTTTTAAAGTTCAACAAATATCTTAGTTCATGCTCAAAATTGCTACTTGGTGGATTAACACAGAAGATAAAATGAAACTTGGTAATTAAAAAAAAAAATAATGCCTAGAAGCTATAAAGAAAAAGATGATAAATTTAATTACACAACTTCTTTTTAAACCCTAGATGACAAAAACATCATATAGTCAAAAGATAGACTAGAAATAATATATGCAACATATGTAACAAACATAGGTTATTATTTTATGACTAGCTTATAAAATCAATGGAAAAAGATTAATGGGAAATGGCTAAAAGACACATTTCTTTGTGTCCTCGGTGCCTAGCCCAGTTCCTTGAAAGCACACATGGTCAAAAAACCAATGATAAACTAAATACACGAACCATGTGATTTTATTATTAGTCTCTATATCAGGTTTCATAAAAAAGCACACAACCTATATATAGTGATTTGGACAATACTAGAAAATTAATTTTACAGAATTACTACAGATTTTTACAGAAATGTAAAATCAGAATATTATACTTGACATGGTTTAGAGGTTTTGTCCCCTCCGAATCTTATGTTAAAATTTGATCCCCAGTGCTGGCGGTGGGCCTACTGGGAGGTGTCTAGGTCATGAACGCGGATCTCTCAGAATGGATTAGTGCCCTCCCATGGCAATGAGTTATTGTGAGATCTGGTTGTTTAAAGAGCATGGCTTTCCTCCCTCTCTCTCTTGCTCCCTCTCTCTCCATGTGACACACTTGCTCTTGCTTCACCTGCTGCCATGACTGGAAGCTTCCTGAGGCCCACACCAGAAGCAGGTGTGGTGTCATGCTTCCCTGTACAGCTTGCAGAATCATAAACTAATATAAACTTCTTTATAAATTAGCCAGCCTCAGGTATTCCATTATAGCAAAGCAAAATAGACTAATACAATATGGAAAAAAAAAAAGTAAGCCAATGAGCATTTAAAAAACTGCTCAATCTCACTTGTAATAAGTAATTGACAAATCATTTAAGTAATGCCATAATAAATAATATAAATGTGCATCTAAACAAGTTAATATTTTTTCTTAATGAATTCACAAGTTGGTGACAGTATGGGAAAACTTGCATTCTCACATACTGCTGGAAGTAAAAAAAAATGGTAGAGCCTTTTTAGAGGGAAATTAGTTATCAAAACTAAAAATATAAATACTTTTAGGCCCAGCAATTTCACTTCTAGGAATTACTAATATGCTCCCCCCAAACCAACCAACAAACAAACACTATCAAGATCAATGTACACTAATGTTCATGACCAGTGGTTACAATAGTAAAAGATGAAAACCCTGTATGTTCATCTGCAGGAGATTAATTAAATCCATTATGGTATACTAGCCAGTGGACTATTAGCAGATGTAACAGAATGAAGCAAGATAGTATTGAGTTTTGGGGTTTGTTTTTTAAAGTTTTAAAGCAAAGTGCATAACTTTTATATAATATATTATCGTTTGTGTGCGTTTTTAAAAGCATATGCCCATACATGTACATGTACATGTTGCATTAGTATTGGTATAAGTATTTTTCTGGCAGAAAACATGACAACGGCTATCCATAAGGAGAGATAAGAGAAGGATACTTTCATTTTTTAAACATTTATACACTGTTTTTTAATGGGCCCATCTTATGTATTTAAGAATACAATTTAAAAACAGAATAATTATATAAGAATAGTCTTTATGGGTCTATCTTCAATGATTTCTAAGAATCAACTATTCTTACTGAAAAAGACCTCTTCAGAGTATTTAACAATCAATATGGCAAACAATTAAGCCACATTTCTTCCTTTCTATAGCAATGTCTTCCTCTCCTTAGTATTTTTTCTTTTCCCCTCAAATACAATCAGCTGCCAAGTCTAGTTAATTTTTTCCCATTTCTTCTGCTAATGCCCTAGTTTAGGATTTCAGTACTATCTTTTGTTAGATAATAGTGGTAGTAGAAGGAGATGCTGTTACTAAGTTCTTCTGTGTGGCAGGTGCTTCACATGTCTGTTCTCTAATCCCTACAGTAATTACAGGTTGATATTAGGTTGGTGCAAAAGTAATTGCGATTTTTGCCATTACTTTAAAAAATGCCTCATTCACTTTTAAAACAGCATAATCAAATAGGTGAAAAGTAGCATCTCATTGCTTTAAATTAAATTTCTCTCACTCTTAAGAGGTTGAGCGTTTTAATTTATTCATCTTTTTTATTCTCTTGTGTCATTTCATGTCATATGTTTTGCTCTTCTTTTTCCAATAAGCTGACTGCCCTTTGCTTATTGATTACAGATGTTTCTTATACATTTTGATTTTTTTCCCTCAACTTTAAAATAAAGAAAAATTTTTTTAAATACTTTTTTTTTTAACTAAAAATAACTTTTATTTTAGATGCAAGGAGTATATATGCAGGTTTGTTACCTGGGTATACTGCATAATGCTGAAGTTTGGAGTACAACTGATCTCGTCATCCAGATAGTGAGCATAGTATCCAATAGTTAGGCAACTCTCGCGCCCTTCCTCTCTCCTGATTCTAGCAGTCCCCAGTGTCTCTTGTTGCCATCTTCATGTCCACGAGCACCCACTTTTTAGCTCCCACTTATAAGTGAGAACATGCAGGATGATTCAACATATGCAAGTCAATAAATGTGATTCACCACATAAACAGAATTAAAATAAAAAACCATATGATTATCTCAATAGCTGTAGAAAAAGCATTTGATAAAATTTGGCATCCCTTCACGATAAAAACTCACAACAAATGAGTCATCAAAGAAACAAACCCAGAGCCAATATCATATGGAGCAGGGAAAAGTTGAAAGCATTTCCCCAAGGACTAGAACAAGACAAGGATGCCTACTTTCACCAGTACTATTCAACATAGTACTGCAAGTCCTAGCTAGAGCAGTCAGGCAAGAGAAAGAAACAAAAAGCATCCAAATTGACAAAGAGGAAGTCAGATTAGCTCTGTTCACTGATAATATGACCTTATGTCTAGAAAACCCTAAAGATTCCTACAAAAGACTCCAAGGTTTGATAAATGATTTCAGCAAAGTTTCAGAACACAAAATCAAGTACAAAAAAACAGTAACATTTCTATACACCAATGACAATCAAGTTGAAAACCAAATAAAGAGCTCGATCCCATTTATAATAGCTACCAAAACAAAAAACCCACAAATATATTTATCTAAGGAGGCAAAAGATCTCTACAAGGAGAACTACACAATACTGATGAAAGAAACCAGAGATGACACCAACAAATGTGAGAGCATTCCGTGCTCACAAACCAGAAGTATCAATATCGATAAAATGACTGCCCAAAACAGTCTACAGATTCAATGCAATACCTATCAAATTACCAACATCTTTTTCAGAGAATTAGAAAAACAATTCTAAAATTCATAGGGAACTAAAAAAGAGCCTCAATAGCCAAAGCAATCCTAACCAAAAAGAACAAAGCTGGAGGCATCAAATTATCTGATTTCAAATCATATTACGAGGCTATATTAACTAAAACACCATGGTTCTGGTACAAAAACAGACATATAGATCAATGGAACAGAATAGAGAACCCAGAAATAAAGCCACTTACCTACAACTGTGCTATAGCTGGCCTAGAGTTAGAACCTGAACACCACCATCTTATAAAAGATATAGCTATGTTTTAAAATAAGTTGTAACGGCTGCCCCACTCTCCTCACAATAACTGCTGACCTTTGGCTTCTGTACATAAAACTGCTAGTTTGCTCTGCAAACTATCTACCTTTCTTATCAGTAACAGCCAGAATTGTCAGCC